>OZ010715.1:10207838-10229721 GCA_963932345.1 Ophion ventricosus | reverse complement strand
GAAAAAAAGGGTATAATAATAATTGTGATTCGAGTTATTACGTGTACGAAATAAAGACTTCACGGTTCGTCGCAGCTTTTAAAAAGAAGGGAAATTTGAAACCTCGTCACTTTTTGCACGTCGATCAGATCGAAACTAAAAAGTTGATTTTTTTTGTTTACATTTGTTTTTAAGCGAAGTGCAGAAGAGCCCTGAAAAACTGCGTGATTTCGCCGGGGTAACTTTTTTGGTCAAGTTTTGCGACACACGTGCGTTAATTTTTCATATTTCCGGTATAGCTGAACGTTGAAAATCGATTGAGCGAGAAAAACCATTTTCCAACTTTGTTTCGTTCCCTTTTTTTGTTTTTTTTTTCTTTCAAATCACGAACGGAACCAACGTTAGTTCCGGGGTGCGGGACTTTCGGCGTTTGAGGGAAGAGCCAAGAGTGCGCAACACGTAATAAGAACGAGGAAAACAAAAAGAGCACCGAGGAGGAGGAGGGTTGAACGTGGGAGCGATTCCTGCGGAGGTTTTCGTGTCAATTCGTGTGTAACAGGTTAGTGGCAAAACTATTTGACTCGACTGACACACAAATGTATAGCCGATGCGTTTGTGATTGTACAATAGTCGTTTGCTTCCATAGTTCCTTACTCCCTCGAGTTCAATGTCGTCTCAGCTATACTAGAGTTTCCGTTAACGACGAAACGACAGTGTCAATGTCGTTGGAATTAACGATTCGTCGGGCCCGCTGAAATCGTCAACTAATCCCTACTCAAATCGCTATGAAACTGTTGCTGGCGCAACGGTCCGTGAAATGAATAAATTGTCAGCGCGCATTTTCGAAATGTACATTTGAAATTACCTTGACTCGTTACTCGATTAACCGATTAACTACGCAATCGATTAATTTATGGACACTTTTTTTGTTGTAATCCTTTCGTGCATTTGCCCGCTTTTGGGCCAATGCGAAGCTTTTTTTTCTGTATGAAAACTCATCACTTTGATAATATTAAAAATTCGTATTCACAGTTACCCAATTTATTGAGTAATATTTGATTGAAGTAATGTTAAAAAAAAAGGTAAGCAATATATTGGCTCGTGCACAGCTTCCACATCGAAATAAAAAAGGTAATTGAGTATTTGCTGAAACTCTGCTAGCAAAAATTAACTATTCGCCGATACTGCGTTGTTGTATCATCTTTATTACCCTTTTGTAATATCCGAGTACTGAAATATCTCCGATCGTCCTTGGCCTCGACAAAGTAATGGCCACTTGCGTGATCATCCTGTCCTGTTCTTACTTTTCTCTATGCATTAAAAAACAAACCGATGCGTTACTCATCAGGCATATCACTTCATAGACGTATAAATATATATGTCTGTGTGTGTGGGAGTGTGCGTGTATATATGTGTGTATGTATGTATGTATGTGTGTATGTATGTATGTCTATATATGTACATATATTGCACATATTAAATTCCATTTTCCCTGACACGATTAACCGGTCCGAAAGCGACGGGAAGTACAAATAAAAATAAACTCGACGGGAAAGGTCCGTGACAGAAAAGTTATGTGTTTCGTTTGCCGCGATACTTCCTCGTCCGGTTTTTAAATGAATTGCTCATTCATCACGCCAGCTAGGACCGCTTTTCTTCATCGTCCCGAAACACAAAACAATCATACGAACGTATTGCAAATTTGGAATAATCTTGACATTGTGAACACTTGGTATTGGCATAAAAATGTACCATAGCTACACAAAATTTTATTATCCGATAGAATGATCGTTACAGCGCTTACTATAGCCTATAAAACTATTTTTCAATTGGCATTCAACTTTTTTTATTTTTATTTTTTCAATTGGCATTCAACTTTTCTATTATCATAGGGGAAAAACCGGCCAAGTGCGAGTCGGGCCTCGCTCTATTAAGGTTCCGTACATAAGACCAATTAACTTTTTTTAAACTAGATATATAATTAGGTAATGGGTTTTACTATCTTAGTTCTTAGGTAGTACCAAACTCAAACCATGTAGGGTGATGATAGCTAAAGAAAGCTTTGTATACTCCTGCTGTGAGCTGAATATTTGAAAATATATGAAAATATTCACATTTTTCGCAGAAAAAGAGGAGGCAAAGAGAAATAAATGAATTATACGATCTAGAGTCTTTTTTTAATTTACAATCTCGTTTCTTCCCGGGCGTCAAGCTTTCGTTCTTGGCTGGCACCGACTCCATAAAGTCCTTTGGTATTGTCAATATTTAAATAACAATAATTTTATACATTTTCATTATAAATTTATTGTATTATGTATACAATAAATTATTATATATACTACATTATGAATCGGCGTTTTCAGTATTTGTTGTTTAAATACAGTATATGGTACATAATATACAGTAATTCCAAATTCCTAATTAGTTTAGTTATTGAAATAGACCCCGTAATAAAAGTGGTCTGAAAACTAACAACTTTGACGGCCCGCCATTTCTTTATTTTCGAAGATAAGAAAGAATAAAAAATATATTTGTACTCTACTCAATGAGCTTTAGACAATGACACCCCACATGTCCGGGTAAGAAAAAAAATGTCCGGCTCCTTTTTTAGGTATGGGGCACCCCATGAAAAATAATTTAATTGAACTTCTAATTCAATATTCGGTTTTGGGTCAACATTCTCCAAAAAATATCCAAATGTCAGGTCTGTAACTCATTCCGTTTACGAGCTAAAGACCCCTGACATACGGACGGACAGACAGCAGAGTGACAGCAATAGGGATCCGTTTGCCCTTTGGGCACGGAACCCTAAAAAGTGTATCGAACAGAGAAACAAAAGTCGGTATACGGATTCCGCGATCTGCCATGTTCAGTAGCGTTGGCTTTTGCCAATACTTGGATGGGTGACCGCTCAAATGTGCATTGTATTGCACATCAACTAACAAGCAGATAGCCGCTGTTTCCGATGATAATGCAGTTGGAATTTATCGAAAATATAGCCGCATCTATCAGCCCAGCTTTTTTACAATTGTCCTATGCCCTTGTGGAAATGGGATACAATGGTGCATTAGAAAAGAGCGGCTGTGACACGCACTCTGGGGGTCTTCCGTGAAAGAGGAAATAGTAAAGTGACGCTTACGGGGTGAGAACGCGAACGAGATGGGGTCGTAAAAGGTCGAAAGAACATACGGTGGAACATTAAAAAAAAAAGCGTAACCTATAAAATTTGATGTTCTTCGACGGTTCGTAAAATTGCACCGATATTCAGGACGTGTCGTCTTTTGTCGTGAACATGATGAGGCCAGTTTTCTTCTATCAATGCTCGAACGAATGGCGCAATTAGGCTTAGAATTGCGAATCATGCAGAGAAAGTAAATTTCAATATACGGAACTAGAGCAAAAAGGTGAAGAGAGCTTTTATCCTTATGTACGTAGGTGGATACGTCACATAAGCCTGTCGTACACACTGATCCAGTGAAAGCTTCGCTTTTGTCCGCACCGGCGTCGCGAAAAGGTGCGATAAGGAGTAGAAGAGGGGCCGGAGGGGAATTGCGGGAATAACCGGTTATTATCCCCGATCAGCGTTCTTATTCTTCTTTCTTTTCCTCGCCCTTCCTCTCTCAACGATCTCTCGTATCTCTTTTTCGTGGGTTTTAGATCAAGAGAGAGAGAGAGAGAGAGAGAGAGAGAGAGAGAGAGAGAGAGAGAGAGAGAGAGGTAGAGAGAGGAAGAGAGGATAAAATTAGAGGAGCCATGTGAGAAACCGAAAACATGAGAACAGAACAAAGTTTTGTCCTTAAGTTCGCTAAGGGAAATCCACGCGAGAAGTATATAATATCATCCCTCGGGATAATAGTTTTATTGCGAAAGTGTTGCGTAATATGCAGGGATAAAAATTATACACACTGAAAAACCGGTAAATCGAAATTCAAAATGGCAAGTATTCTTTTTTATTAGATTGTATACTTGATAAAAAGTTCGCCAATTACGCGGGAGTTGTTTGGGTTTGTTTTTTTTTTATTGAATTCGTTTAGATTTTTGACGTTCGGAATTCAGTAAGGACACGGCTGAAAAAAAAGATATTCGTTTTAGATAACACGCGCAGCATATTCGACGGTGGCAAATTGCTTGTAGTTTACAATAAAAAATTATACAAAGTGCAAATTATACTTAATTGAGAAATAACTGCAGACTTTTAAAATTTGAATATAAACACCAGTTCGTAGTTGCTACAATATAGCTAGTTTTACTATAATAATAAATAATTATTCCTTCGTTGTGCTAAACTTTGTTATATCGTAAAAAAATTATTGTGACAGTAGAAGTTGATTAGCCGTATGAAAAGAATCTCAAGGAGCTTTTTATTCTTTTAGTCACGTGAATTTGTGCTGTCTTAACGGAATTTTAATTCCGTCTAGATTTTTCTCGCAAAAGTTGAATGAAATCTGCATAGACTGTGCCATATTATTCAGCTGTCGTTCTCTGCCAAGACATCCATCGAATATTTATAATATACAGGTGCAAACTATTATGAACGTAAATGATACCGTTTTTGAAAGTAAGAAATTCGGCTATTTTGGTAACTAGGATCATTACGTGCATAGCATCCATGCAACGAGTAGAGTCGTCCGAATCCAAATTTCCCACAATTTCCGTCGTTATATTTAAAAGCTCCTAGGTCGCGGCATCATCGTACGGAGAGAGTTGGATCTGCCTAGAAAAGAGAGGGAGAGAGAGAGAGAGAGAGAGAGAGAGAGAGAGAGAGAGAGAGAGAGAGAGAGAGAGAGAGAGAGAGAGAGAGAGAGAGGCGAGAAAATGTAGAGAATAGTACGAGAAGAGACAGAAGTTGGCCCCACCACCGAGCGCGGATCTCAAATATTCATGCTCTTTTCTTCAACGAGGGAACTTCCCATTAGACTCCTCTGCGAAGCTCAACTTTTCTACTGTTCTGTCCTCTTGTCTCTCCTTCCCCACCACTCTACGAGCCTTTCCGGTCTCGAACTTGCCTTCCCCATTTTTTTCTTCCTCCGTCAATCGTTTCCCTTTCCAATCGATACTTTCTAACTAAGCAGGGGCCAGGAGAAATTCTACCTCGTATATTAGGGGGATGAAAAGTTATTTAGCCACAAATACCAAAAACAGCGAAGAACATGCCACGTCACTTTCCTCATACCGATTTTTTTTTCTTTTTCGTTCGATGAAAAGAAAAAAATCAACGAGCTAAACTTGGAAAACTCGCGGCCGCTTCTACCAAAGTTCATCAGAATGAAGTCATGCGGTAATGTATACGGTGGCCCTTAATACACGTGTCTTTCCGAAAGATTGAACCCTTGCGAACGACATTTTGACTCGCAGCAAAGAAAACCATAATTGATACCACATCATTGCTGACTCATGCTATATCGAATAGCACTCACTGTATTTATTTTGTTACATCCGGTCTTCATCACGTGCATCTTTGGAGGTTTGAATTTTTTCACAGCAAGTTTGTATTGAATCGATTTTTCTCCTCGTTCCTATTCGAATACGAGTTCTCGAATTTTCCGGCTTTACAACTTAATCACCCACTCCGTGTAACTAAAGTGCCATATCGATCGACTTCAACCCCCTCGGCCATTTAGGCTCCGCCCGCCCACATTTCCCGCGATGTTTACAGTGTTTTCAGCTACCTCAAAGGTAATAATCTTAAGTACTCGCGCAAGCCATTAACGCCCCAGATTTTTCATATTCTTCGCACGAACCGCACCATTCATGCTGCGGTCCACTGCGTCTCCCTTTTTTTCAGCTTCGCCGAGCGTGTTCGAGGCCTACACGATGCGAGGATTCAACCGCAAGATGCCATCTTTTCTGGTGGCTAGATGACAACCAGGAAACGACGAGGTAGACGAGGAAGAGAGAGAGAGAGAGAGAGAGAGAGAGAGAGAGAGAGAGAGAGAGAGAGAGAGAGAGAGAGAGAGAGACAGAGAGAGAGAGAAACACGAGAGACAAAGAAGAGGAGGAAAGGAAGCGAGAGTAACAAATGGGAAGAAACCGACACTCCTATTTGGTCTACTACTTTCTTTTTTTCGTCTTCCTTTGTCTCCTCTTGCACGTTTGCTTTGGCCCAATTTTTTCATTCACCATTCGAACCTCCAGGCAACAATAACTCTACTACAAATGTGTCTTCTTTTACCTTTCTACACGTGTGCTATTGAAGAATCTGGTCGCGGCTTTGAAACACGATATTTTCGCGCTTTCGTTCGTGTTTTTTCTTTTTTTTTCAATCTTTTTTCTCCAGCTTAACTATATCGTGGCCTTTTCTCCTGGTTCAAGTATAGAACACTTTGTATGGATTCTGGGCACGTTTCGAAGAAGTCCCGATTCGCAACTTTTTCACCAATATCTTCCCTCGCCACCGCCTTCCGTTTACCTAGAGGGTAGGGATATGCTTCGTACTTATTATTCCTTGTACGAAAAATAGGAGGAGAATGTAATTCACGCTCAAGCGATGATAAGCACATTATAGCCGTTTCAAAGGTCGTTATATAGATTATTCTTCGCCTCATCGATACGTTTCACGAGCATTTCTACGCCGTCTTCTGCTCTCTACGTGTACAGCGCCAACTTTTCCTTTTTTATTATTCGTATACGAAATGGTCTTACGAAATATTTTCATTGTTGGTTCGACCCGCGAGGCGTTGATGGTTTCTTTTTTTATTTGTTCATGTTCATATGTTCGTTTTTGAATGTTGGAAAGTTGAACAAAACTCGTTTTTATTGAAATTGCTAATTTTTAACATCACTTCTCATGCAATGTAGCGTTCTATGAGCTTTTTGTATATACATATATATATATATATATAGCTAGAGGAGAGATTGCGTTTTGGTGACACTTTCATTTTCCCTTAGGAGCAAAGGACGGGCATTGCCGAAACTCTGAGAGTATGGGAGAAACGTGTAGGGAAATTCCACTAGAGCACAGGTTAGGATGAACGACCCCGGGATATTTGACATTCTAGCTTAAGACCTTGTGCTCCGTCTCTCTCTCTCTCTCTCTCTCTCTCTCTCTCTCTCTCTCTCTCTCTCTCTCTCTCTCTCTCTCTCACTCACTCACTCACTCACTCACTCACTCCCTCACTCACTCACTCACTCACTCACTCACTCACTCACTCACTCACTCACTCACTCACCCCGCCTTTCTATGTGACTTTACTAGTGTCACACGTGTTCGCCATTTCGTTTTTAGCTTGTTAATCTGGCGAAATTCTCTCTATCTCTCTCTCTTTCTCAAGTGCCGGGATAACTGAATTCCTTCAACTCTGCACGAAGTGGTACGAATTTATTCGATTCCAATAGTCCTTAATTGGACAAGATCAAATTTAGTTGGCTGAAATAAAATCTATTTGATTCAAATATCATCAACGTCTTTCTACTCAAATGAAATTCAATATAAATGAACAATTATTTTTCCTGTCTGAACAAATTTGCAATTTTGAAGAACAAAATACAGCTGATAGTAATTTGCCACGAATCCGTCGACTTTTTCAAGCATCCTTCGATATACATATTATTTTGTCTGCTCTCGAAGCATTGGGTAGTATTTTTGTCTTTTATTCCTGTCATCAAACTCGGAAAGATTCATTTAAGGTATTCTTTTCATGGACCCGAATATTTAATAATTAATTGATTTCCATCTACAATTAAGTAAAAATACACCCCAGTATACTGGTTAAATTTCAAGTCAAGTTACCGAACTTTTTAACAAAATATTACGACTTTAAAAATCGTTTAATTTATGCAGCGCTTTATGGAGATGACATGCTGGCCACATTTCTATCTACCCGTGCGGAAAATTGGCGGAGCAAAAATGCCCCTAATACAATTCGGGGCCTTCAATGGAGTATTTGTGGATTCCATAGTAGGGTTTTCCGTAAAAGTGCCGGAACGGGCCCCTATTTGGGAATGGTAGGGTAGGTTGACTAAAACTATGGTCTAAGTACGGAGACCAAGTAAAAGCCTTTAAGGGGTATACTTGTCCATTCCCTAGTAGCGATTTCCCCAATACTTTGACCAAGACTTTGCTATTATAGGGGGTAAATCACTATAAATTGCTTTGATAAAGAATTTGTGGCCTAATCATTATCGAGATCGATTAAATATAATAATTAAACTATGCGTTTGGTAGACGAGCTGTGATGCCTTGAACCAACTCGCATGCAGTTCGTTCATTGGAACAACGCGGGATCAAACGTGTCAAAATATGTGACAGAATTCAAAGCCTCAAATGTATTGAAATAACACATTTCTTTTTCACAGTGCACGTACGCATATGGCTGCAATCATTTTTGTGAGGCACCGTTGAGGCAATTTTGAAGGCGTTGGTTATTTTGCCATCAATGGCCCCCGGTAGTAAAATGTGGCCCGCCACTGATAGCCCATGCGAGGCTTCCAGACTAGGGCCTTAATAAAGTTAGGGAATATTAAGATGGACCCGAACAAAGCCCAAACGCAATTTTCGCACGAGTAATAATTGATATACTAAATAACTCCAGATGTCTGATATGAACTGCTTTAAGCATGTAAAAAATTCTGAAGTTTCCGTATCGACAAGAAAAACAAGGGGTCACCGAATGTTTAAAAATAAAACCTATCAATGATAAAACCTAGAAAAATGCGACTTGCAGAAGAATTTTTCTAACCGCCACTTTTTCGAGAATATGTAAAAATGTCTAGATCTACAAAATTTATGCGAAATTTTCCATTCCAGTTCATGGCTGAGTATAATGATTAATTGTAACTTATTTTTATTAAGCGCCACTGTAACCCGTGCAGAAAATTAGCATGGTATCCCTAATACAATTCGGGGCCTTCAAGGGATTATTTGTGGATTCCATAGTAGGGTTTTCCGGAAAAGAGCCGGACCGGTCCCCTATTAGGGAATGGTAGAGTAGGTAGGTTGATTAAAACTATGGTCTAAGTACGGAAACCAAGTAAAGGCCTTTAAGGGGTGTAGTTGTAGATTCCCTAGAAGCGATCGTCCCCAATACTACTAGACTTTGCTATTACAGGGGCAAATCAGTATAAATTGCTTGACTAAAGAATTTGTGGCATAATAATTATCGAGATCGATTAAATATAATAATTAAGCTATGCGTTTAGTAGACGAATTGTGACGCCTTGAACCAACACGCATGCAGTTCGTTCATTGGAACTACGCGGGATCAAACTTGTCAAAATATGAGACAGAATTCTAAGCCTTAAATGTATTGGAATAAAACATTTATTTTCACAGTGCACACACACGCACGTACGCATATGGCTGCAATAATTTTTTTGAGGCACCGTTGAGACTATTTCAAAGGCCCTGGTTATTTTGCCTTCAATGGCCCTCGGTAGCAAAGTGTGACCGGCCACTGATGGCCCATGAGAGGCTTCCAGACTGGGGCCTTAATAAAGTTAGGGAAAATTAAGATGGACCCGACCAAAGCCCGGAATCAATTTCCGCATGGGAAACTGCTAATGATTCAAAAGGGCCCTGGCTTAGTCGCCCACAAAATACGACTCTCCGCGAAAGGAATACCTTGAATAGGTCAACAGATTCAGCATCAATTCCCAACTCACCTGGATCGCAGTAGTGACTTGAATTAACACGAACTTCGCCATCGCCAACATCGCCAATCACGCTCGGCGAAGGGTTATCACTTGTATCTATTTATCGTTATATATCTCTGTTTTAGTATTTGGCTCCGTTTCAACCCTTGCTCTCTCTCTCTCTCTCTCTCTCTCTCTCTCTCTCTCTCTCTCTCTCTCTCTCTCTCTCTCTCTCTCTCTCTCTCTCTCTCTCTCTATATATATATATATATATATATATATATATATATATATATATATATATATCTACCTCTCACATATTCTCAATCGTTTGCCAGAGCACGACCACCCTCGGTTTTATTAATCTTCGTCAGACGTTACTACGTGTGACATTTTTATTGATCAATGGGCCCGCATGATCGATAGTTTATGCCCCCGGTGTGGCTTTTCCTCCAACCTTCATCATCCAATGTCCACTTCCATTTCCTACGATACAACAACGTACTAGAACAACGAAACGAGCTATCACCGACTGCTCTTATATTTGCACAAACTCACGCTCTATTCGATCGTCGTTTCTCTTTTTCTTTTTATTCCCATTGTTATCTGACTCCCTCAAATCATTTTTTTTTCTCTTGTCTATCGGTATACGTGATAACACCGCCCCCCCATCCTCCCTCACTGCTCCTCACTCCTTCCATTTGAATACGAACACATGTACATATACAAACTCACACATATTTTGAATCCGTTGTGTCAAGGTAACGTTGGCTATCAGCACATCTGACAGTTTTGCAGGACTGTCCTAGAAATCGTAAACCTTCAAAATCATCTTCATCATATATGTATACGCCTACATACAGATGTAACATGTTTTATCGGTAAAAGCCAGACGCGAAAGAGGAATCGGCTAAAGTCCAAAAAAAAAGGAAAGAGTAAAAAGCCCCGATAAACTTAGGGCGAAGTGAAATAGCGATTTCGAACAGCTTAAAACGTTAATCAGGATTCGACTGTGAAGCAGCCAAGAGTCTCGAATTGCTATATACTCCAGCTCCCCCTACGTTATATACACGTACATAGGGCATTCCATCCCTTTTTTCATCCGTCAGCTGGGACTCAATGGCCAATTTGATATCCCTATAATAATTGATCCATCTCGTACACGAGAAACGGTCCAAGCCGAGATGTTCATGCAATCCAATGCGTATCATTTTTTAACGATGTCGTACAGATGGCAAAACACTACAACGAAATGACTGAAGGCCCCACACCACGGTTCGTGCGCGGTACGAGGGTGTATTTTTCGTAATTATTTTCAAGCAAACGATGAACGGAATTTTTTTTATTAATACTCATAGTCAATATATACATATAGAAGACTGTATACAAATTTTTGTACTCGAATCTAAAGTATAGTTTGCGGTGTACGCCGCTTCCAAAAGGACACTCCGACGAAATTGCAGCTCAGCGGTTGACAGCGATTAAGCCATACGGTTCATCAGAAAAATAAAATATATTTAAAATATATTTAGAAACTAGACATATAGGTTTACAGCATCACGTAGGGGAACTTTGATATCTAAAAAGAAAAATGGCGGACCAGCGAATTTTATTTCCGATTTTCATGGAAAATTTTCATCGTTCATAAAAACAATAGAAGGGGGCCCTTTATAAAAAATCCCTACCTGGTGCCATAGAGACTGGATTTTCGAACAGTTTAAGACTTAGCGCATGCAAATCGGATGAATAGTTTTTTAATATGTTGTCAACCAGGTTGAAAAACGTAGTTTCGAGAAAAACGCGTTCAAAATTTTGCTGAAGGATAATTCAACATACAAACTAAATTTTTTATTTATCTGTTTTTTTTGTTTCTCACCGTTAGTCAGCTATTCCTGGACCATACAACAGCCCCTCAGCATCCAGAAACTCATCATTTTTTTCATGTTTCGCACGCAGGCGACCCTCATGCGTGCTTTTTTCGGCTTCGTGCTCGGCTTCGCATATTCGCTTCTCGTCGATATTTTGACAATATTGGTAGAGTGTTTCAACAATTTTTATGTTTAATATCTCCATAACATTTATGAGGTCAATATGACCATTGTTAAAAGTATTGAAGCAATATTAGCGGCAGTTTCAACTGTGGGTCTGCCGCTCCACGATGTCTTTGGCGCAAATTTTTATATAACAGAGTTCAAACACTCATTATTCTGGTGAAAAGCGCCTAAACATCGTTGAAGAAGCTCGTCTTTACTAAGGTCCACGTATATCGGTTTTATTGCCGCACATCTGCCGCTCGGCGCGGTCGAGCGCTTCGAACGGTTTCACATAAAATGCTGTATCTCCGCCAATTTTACAAATTTCTTTTAAAAATTTGGTGGGAGCATTCTTAACAAATGTATCTTTCAGAAAATGAAAAAAAAATGACAATTTTTTTTTTTACCGTGGTGTGGGGCCTGAAAGACGGCCAATGTTGAAGCGATGAGAAACGTCAGAAGAATCAGCGGAGAGAATTTACGAGATTTGATTTTGTGGAATCGACATTTTGGAAATAAATGTGGAATTCGGGTTGTACATGTTCTCGTATAAAGTGCCCCATACGCGCACGTATATTTAAAATAGGCTTATTCGTCTGTATCTTTCGTTCTGTATCTCACTACGGCTCACTGGTCACGACCACACGAGTGCTCTCATCCAACATTTTACCTTTCTACATAGGTTTATCCTGTACACACACACATACAGACAAGCACAAACAAATATACGTATCGGAATATATTTCTGATCAATCCGAATGGCGTCCTTCTCCGCAAGGTTTCCCTCGTCCTTTTTTTATGTGCATTCTTTCGTCCACCTTTTTCTTTTTATTTCCACACGGTCGGAACTCCGCCGGGATAACCCGAAATTGAGATTAAAGGCAGAAAGCGGCAAGAAGAGACCGAAACGAGCCTCGCGTTCCTTCCCCATCGATTCCTCATTCCGTTTTCGCGATTGAGTTTTGGAAAAAATGAACAAGGAACTATAGAAAAAAGAAGAAAAAAATGGTTTTGTCGAAATTTATCGATTCAAAACTAATCGATCAACGCCACGATTGCTTCGTACGGATGCTTTAATAGTTTTGCAACGATGAACGAATCAGTGGAAGCTTTCGTTATTATTGAGAAGATTTCAGAACCGGAAGACCTAATAAAACCGTATCTAATGTAATTAAGGGTATTACGAGAAGTCGAATCGTAGTTTGAGAATCAAACTGCAAAATCTTGTGTCGCGCGTGATATTATTCAGTGTAACACTTTGCGAAATGCACGGAGTCGAGCGACTCTTCCTACATTAGTGATAAACATCAACTTTTACGAGAAAAGTTTCACCCAAGTCCGACGACCCTATCTTCCTATGTATTTATATACACAATAAGGAGTATTTAAACATTTAGTACTGAACAGAGACAGAGCGCAGGTCAAACAATTGTATAACCTTTTTATACATTAGCTAAAATCTTTAAAAAAGATAGTTGCTTTCAAAACAAAAGAGACTTTCATAAGTACTGATTTATCTAGTCATTCCCACCTTCGAAAAACACTAGGCCAATATTGATTTCCATATGGGTGAAAAACAATATTTCGATTATGTTCTAGCTTTATTATTCGTGTACCCTCAATACGAAGGTAGTTGCAAAAAAGCACTTTCCAACTACTAGGACCCATCACCAAAATGTTCATTTCCTTTTGCAGATATTTATTCCTGGTTTCCTGATTTTTTATACATTAATTACTGTGTAATGCGAGATAATTTGAATTGTATCCGCGAAATATTTATTACTATTCTCATTTTACTTCCAAAGTTTGTTCGTATGCCCTTCCGGGCATTTACGATTCCAGACCATTTTTCTTTTAGCTTACACTTGTCACCTCACTATTTTTAGCTCCTGAGAGCCCCCCAGGGTGCTGCTCACAACGACTCTTTCCTAATGCACCATTGTATCGCATCTGCACGAGGTCAGAGGGAAAGTGTAGAAAATCTGTGCCGACACAGGCACCAATATTGTCACTGACAATGAGTTTCAGTTGTGTCTAAATA
Organism: Ophion ventricosus; assembly: GCA_963932345.1. Lineage (NCBI taxonomy): Eukaryota > Metazoa > Arthropoda > Insecta > Hymenoptera > Ichneumonidae > Ophion > Ophion ventricosus. Next base: position 10,216,098 of record OZ010715.1, on the reverse strand, counting down.
ATTGAAAACTTAGTGAAACTGCATCCAGCTTACTATTCGGCGCTCAAGTAAGTACGTGGCTTAATCTAGACACCCATCCAAGTAGTGGTCCAGATGAGCGCTGATTAACATAAAAGACAGAGATTGCCGAAATCATACACTGATCACGTATCCAAGGGCCATAATCCACCAAGGCGGCGATAAGCGGGGCTAGGGAAAAACAGCCAATAAAATCGCCCCGCTCAGCTTCGATGGACATGAATTCAGCGGTTGATTGGTTGCTTTTTCCAAGATCCGCTCATCTTCGCTTTGGTGGATGATGGCCCTAATACTGTCAATTCGTATTACAGTATCAAAGTATTGTTGTTCTTTTTCCCTAATCCCTTTGCACGTACGAAGTACGTGATGCTCTTCATCCCATTTGTAACTGATCCACAGTATTATGGAAGCAATCCACATAGAACGAGGAACAAAATCTTCCCCGCGCCAATTTTGTCACGAGAAATATATGTTTGTGGTGAATTTAGGTATTTTGCAAAACCCTGTTGGATTCCTCTGAATTTTGTTTGCCTAGTTAATCGCTGCTTTCCCGCATTTAGAATCTTCCTCGTATATTTGCTCGCAAAGGCCGATGCAGTGAGGTGAAAACAGGAGGAGCAGTTAACGAAAGTGAGTCGTCGTCGCAGGTGGCAAATTCATTACGAACAAAACCACTTTAAACTACCGAGCTTTCCATCGGAAACTCCAATAATATTCTTATCTTTACCGGAAATTCGTTTATCCTCGAATTTCAACTGAGGTTAAATGGCGAAGTGCTGGTATCTTCATTTGCACTCGTTCACATCGTAATGCCTTTTATGCACTGGTTCACGGAAAAATATGTCTCGCTCAATTCCGATATCCAAATGACGATTATACGCTTTAATTACATATCGTTCGAATAGAATGTGTTCGAATAGAATAGCCGCGCACTAACTTGCGCATCAACTACTGAATTGGCAGCAGTTTTACTGACTTTTCGATGGTGATACAACTGCAAGTCAGGGAAAATATTGCCGCCTGTATGGGCACAAGTTTTATACAATTTCCCTGTGCCTTTGTTCAATTCCAATACTGTAGAGCATTGGGCAACAGTGCCTTTGGGCAACACCTCAAGTGGGCGCTACAGAAACTGTAAATGGTGTAATGATAAGTGTAGGTTCAAAGTGAAATCGATGGAAATGTAAAAATATGATGGTGAGGGTATGCGAAGGAACTTTAGATGTCAAAAAAGCGATAAACAATATCCAAATAAAATAAAAATTCTTATGCATTCGTCAATTTTTTTCCGGTTAATGACGATTCACTAGATCATAGACTAGCTTCCGCCCGTGGCTTCCACCGCATGGAACTTGGCTTCAAGCTATTAAGTGGTTGGATTGCGCACTTCAACTCCCGTTGCACTCCTAATCAGGGATTGTTTAAAAAAATCCTAAAATACACATTTTGTTATTTGTTTTGAAAAATATTTATACCAAGTTTCAAGTTGATACACGTAAGAAATACAACTTTACATACAAACTTTTACACCCCATTTCGCCCCCTCAGGAGTTGATTTTCGAAAACCATCTAAGGAACATGCCATTCCAAATTCTAAATTTCATGGTTTTATCTTCAGCCGTTTAGGCTGTGCGTTGTCTATATGTCGGTTAGTCATTCAGTCAATCAATCAGTCAGTCACGCAACTGTTTTATATGTATAGATTTAGCAACTGAATAAATAAATAACATTCGTTACTAAAATGGTCTTTAATGAAATGATATTAATTACTAAGCCGTACCGAATGTCCGGGGGATCAAACTTTTTCATATTTCAAATTATGAAAATTTCGATTGGCCATATAATCTTTTGTACAAGTCCACCAATTGGTTCCGTGAGAATGGCTGATTGCTTTGGAAGGAAACATTCATTGGCAAATTATCAAAAGGACGTTCAATCCACTCGGGTCCGCCATTCTTGATTCGAAGTTTTCTTTCTCTCGCTTTTCTTCTATTTGCTTGTAAAACCGGATTTTTTGCCCATACACACACACACACGCATACCCGGGAATATGTGCTGTCGCAGTGACTATTTTCGCTGCCACACCAGTGAGAAAGACCGTTGTTAAGAACCGGCGAGAAAGTGCAAATTGCCTATCGATCGGGCTTTTTTCTATTCTCTCGTTTTCCTCTCTCGCGAGATATCCAATTAAAAACGGAGTGATGGTTTCCGTTTGTCCTTGACTGAATGGAAGAACACCATCGTTCATTTTCAGCGGTAAATTAAAATGCACGTGTTGCTTTTTCACCCAGAAAGAGCAACGAAACGTGAGCACAAAAATCTACGATTGTTGTTCTCGAGCACAAGAAGCGAAAGCGATCGTCCCAAATACTGCCTCGATCTTTATTAAAAATTCTTACATTTTTTTGTCCGGATAATAGTTGGCCGGAAGACTACGGAAAAAGTGGAGTTTCTTTTGGGCTATGCAAAAAAATATACATCCTGAAGAAGCCCGTGGAGCATAGGACGCCTCGCTCCAGGTAGATTGCGGTATTGTAGACGGTTGGAAGGTTGAGAATGAGGAAACGTTTCTCAGGTATTCTCTTCACCAGGATGTTTAAACTCCGCAGCGTCCTTTAACCACCCGCTTTTACTTAAACTAGTTTACTGTAAATTACTTCCCACGAACACCTACTAACAACCAAGGAAATTCTCAGCGAACCCTTTTCCCCCACATCTCACCTCCCAACCTACGCTTCTTTTCCGTCGCGTAATACTGTCCTCACTCGCGTAACACGATTATACAACGTATTTTAAATTTATGTAATATCTCGCATTATTCTCATTATTCTCACAGAAATGTCCCGGTAAATTGCGGACGGATTATAATATTTCCAAGGACCCTCCAGCAGCGACAAACCTGTTTGATCAATTTTTTAATGTGAACAAAGAGATTCCTTTCGAACCCTTTTGCCGTGGAAAAGAGTAGGTAGGCCGATTGAATTCATAATAAAGTAAGTTAACTTGGTAGAATATTTCTTGTACTAATTTATTTAGCTTTCTCACTGTCATGCTATATTGACAACAATCTCTTTGAGAATGGTGAGAATGATTAGCGAAATTGATATAGGCATTCAGGGATTATAAGCAAAGATTTTGTTTCGATTGCAACGTATTTCGTTCGGATCCGGTACTATACTCTTGACTATCGGTCCCTCCAACGTCCACTTTTTCAACACTACGTCTTTACGTTCACTTTAAGGATGTATCGGAGACTTTAAGGATATATAAATGCTACTATGGTGATAAAAATGGGATCCATTATTACTTCGTTTGTTCTTAGCCTGTATGCCGAATTTGGGATCGATCCACTAATCCGTTGAAAGGTTTTAAAACTTTTCAATTTGTAGTAGCCTTCATGCGTTTTTCAAGAACGTTGTTTAAATCTCAGACATGATGAAAAAATAATAATACAGAGTGTTTTAGATTTATTGTCTGTGTTATACACACATACAATTCATGTACGAAAAAAGCTTTTTGAAAAATTTAATCCGAACGCGACGTATTAACATTTTATAATATGGGGGTGAAGCAATCTTTTTTTTAATCTTGTCACTGGCGATTAGATGTTTGGTCTCCTTATTATGCAACTTACGACTGATTCAACTTTACATTTAGGACACATATTTAAGAAAATGTTTTCTCTTTACCTGGGATTTAAGCTCCCACACATCCTTAACCCTATAACTCATAGAGTAGGGTAGAAACCCACCTCAGTCGACGTTGAAAGTGCGCTCCTAAGCTATAAATCGAGATTGTCAACTGGAGACCGCGATCACAATACAGTTTCACTACATAGTTGTGAGGGCCGGCTACATAGTTGTGAGGGCAAAACGGTTCTCAAAACCGTCCGGGGTGGATATCTACCCCAGTCTATAGTTGCCGTGGGTGGTTCGTGGTGGTAAGAGAATTTTGCTTTTTTTTTTACCAGAATCAATAAATTTTACGTATTATTACATAATTTGAGTGCAAATGGTCACATCCCGAGTCAAAATTTTCGAGCCGCGTTAAACCCGCAACACAAAGGCCTCTTTCGCCGAGCAGAGATCAGCGATAGCGGATTATCGGGTCCCTAAATGAGGGTACAATGTTCGGAATACCAATACATTAGGGCCTCCGATGAACCTTCCGAGTGGCAGAAACTGGACATTGTCACTCAAAGGAGACCAATGCAGAGCGCGACTGAACCTGCGAAACTCCAGGTGGGACTACTTCGAGGGCTTCCGCAGAACCTACTGGCCCCCCTTTCGGCCTACTATAGGCGCACTATAGACCCTCTGAACCCTCCATTCAGCCTACTATAGGCACACTGTAGACCCTCCGAACCCTCCATTCAACGAAAACGTATTTATTTCGGCATCGAACGGGTTACCGATCAGGCCACAATGGAGTGTTGATGGAGGAAATATCGAATTTGGGGTCAAAGCAGGTTAGGTGAGGTCGAGGCAACGGACTTGAGATCGAAAGCAGGGTAAGGAGGCCTGTATTCTGCGCGTTTCGCTGAAACTGGGGGTCGAAAGAAGGTTCGCGAGGACTAACAGAGGCTAATGAACACCAAATGGAGGTCTCTTCATGGCACTGAACTCGACAAATGGGGTTTGGTAGGTCCAACGGAGACTGGCGGCTTGTGCATTAGAAAAGAAATGGGTCCTGCGAGTGTTCAGAGGAAGCTATACATTTTGACTCGGGATACATGATCTGAAACCATATATTTTATATGTGATTTAAAAAAAAAATCCTCCGCAATTACAAGGCGGATCTTCAAAATATAAATCGGAGGACTTTCATAAAAAGTCTCGCCAAGTCTCTCGACGAGCCTCATCTGCGAGCACGGCTACTAATTTCGAATCTCCGGCGGAACTTGCATATTTTCATTAGTACCATCTTGCAATACGAAAAACCAACAGCATCAAGCGTTGAGCCAGAAAAAGCGCGCGAGATATGCATTCTATCCCAGAGTAAAGGATCGCAAGCTTCAGGTTTTTTGCCAACGGTGAAAAAGGGCCGCCTGCGAGGAGCACAAAACGATGCATTGTTGCATTTGCGCGACAGTAAAATGACTTTAATGTAGGATTTCTTTATATTTTCATTTTCATCATGAGTATTAATTATATACTATTTTCTGAATAAACGAAGTGAAAAATAAACAAAAAATCTCTGCAAACATTATTTTGGTTGCATTTCCATTGACTTTTTTACGTATTTACAAATTCCGTATTTTCGACATTTTCAAATCCCAAAATAAATATGCTCTTCGAATGGAATATAATTCAACTAATTAATTTTTTTATAAGCTCAATTTTTCTTCTTTGAGTGCTGTGTGACATTTGAGGATCTGTTAATTAGAAAAAAATATATAATTTTTGGTCGAAGGGGGCGCGTTCGACTAGACAGCGGAAAAAATAGGTGAATTTTGGGAATTATTATCTCAAAAACTATTTGTCCGATTTCATCCAAGTTTGTCTTATTCAAAAGTATAAATATCGAGGTATATTGACAAAAAATTTGATCAATATCTACTGACTGGGAGCGCTGCTTTTGTGGCCGGCGTAAAACACGTCTCTCGTTGGCGGAACCCCATGATTGCATGCAGTCGGTTGATCTGTAAGAAAAAAATTCGAAAAGAATCTTAAACAGCAATGCATAAAGCCCTTCGCATCGTAAGATTGTTCGAATTTTTTTTCACAAAATAACACCTGATTGAAATTTCCATTCATTTTTCAATCTAAATTTCCGAATTTTCCGGCTTGATACAAAAAATAATATTTGAGTGAAAAAAATTAACATTACATTTTAAGAATATTTCGGATTTTTTTTTTAAATCAAGCTACCACATGCAGTCACGGGAACCGTCAGCGAGGGACATGTTTTACGCCGGCCACAATAACAGCGCTTCCAGTACACTAACTTCCATACAGTAACGGCGAAAAGTTTGCGGACAAAAATTTAAAAAAGTTCCGGAACGATTTTTTATGCCATTTCGCCGATAGTTGATATAAATGAATTTAACAAACGGCATTTTGAAGGGGAGGAATTCACCTTCATTCCGTTTTTTGTGAAAATTTTTTAATATTTTTTTTACGACTAGTATCCTTTTTCGAAAACGACAATTTTTTGCCTTTTTTGTTCCTTTTCTGGTGGACGTTTACGGACAAATTTTTTTATGCATTTCTTTTATCGGTATCATAAAGGGGGAAGCTCAAGCTTCAATTTTGTTTTTTTTAAAGCTTTGTACAATTTTTTTCTAAAGATATTTTAATTAAAAAAAAGAGACGTTTTGAAAAATAACGTCTAACGCGAAAACGACGATGATTCAAGGAAAACCTCAAGATAGGAAAAAGTTGAATCGGTTTTCGTTGGGTTCGCAAGAATTTTTTTAGATTTTTTTTAAAATGTTTTTTTTCACCTGTTTTCGGTAAAAAATCAGATGATTTTTAATAATTACCGTAACTCAAGAACTGAGGGAGTTGCGGTAAAATTTCAAGAGAGGAAAAAAAATATTTTTCTGTTTTCAACGCAATAGAATTATTTCACATTTTTTCGACATTTTTTTCTCGTGTTACGGTAATTAAATCATCTGATTCTTTACCGAAAATAGGAGAAAAAAAAATTCGAAAAAAAAATATGAAAAAATTCTCGCGAACCCAACGAAAACCAATTCAACTAACTTAAGGTTTTCCTTGAATACTTGTCGTTTTCGCGTTACACGTTAATTTTCAAATTGTTTCTCTAAAAAAAATCAAAATATCTTTAGAAAAAAAATCGTATGAAGCTTAAAAAAAACAAAATTGAAGCTTGAGCTTTCCCCTTTATGATTCCGGTCAAAGAAATGCATAAAAAAATTTTGTTTGTAAACGGGGTCCACCAGAAAAGAAACAAAAAAAGGCGAAAATTGTCATTTTCGAAAAAGGGTATTAGTCGTAAAAAAAATAGTAAAAATAAAAAAAACGGAATGGACGTGAATTGCTCCCCTTCAAAATGACTTTTATCAAGTTCATTTATATCAACTATCGGCGAAATGGCATAAAAAATCGTTCCGGTACTTTTTTGAATTTTTGTCTGGAAACTTTTCGCCGGTAGTGTATATTTATGAAAAAATTATCAATATACCTCAATATTTATACTTTCGAATAGAATAAACTTGGATGCAATCGGACAAATAGTTTTTGAGACAATAGTTGCCAAAATTCACCTATTTCTTCCGGAGTGTACTCGGGTGTGCCCCCTCAAAAAATGCGACTTTCGCTGATTTCAGCCTATGATAGCGTTTCGAAGGGTTCTTCACTTGATAAATTTTAATAAAATCGAATTTGCGTTACACCATTCTCATCCACATCGAAAAACGAAGCGATTCGTGTACTGATGTTTCTCTTTACTGCTCTATAAAGCGATTGTGCCTACAAGAAAGTGTGGGGTGGATATTTGCCTCGATCATGAGCGAGAAGGTAGAAAGAATAATGCATGAGTTCAAGGGTTTAGAATGGGGGGGTATCGTTTCAAAGGTGCTCGGCGTAACCGGCCGTGCAAGATGACCGCGTCGAAGCATTTCATCGCTCTTTAAAGACTCAAAATACAGAGCAGACCATCGCACGGTTTCGAGGGCAGCTATGACGGATCGGGAGGTTTTAAGCATCCCCAGCTGGCTGTCGTACAAGCTTGGTGCAGCAAAGGACGGGTGGCAGGAAATTGAGTGCACTGTGCATTAGGTCAGAGGAAGCGGAGTAGGAAGGGGATGGTGGGGTAAGAACCAGCCGAGGAGCACAGCACTCAAGTTCCATGGCTTAACTCAAGATGGGCGGGATCGTGGTCGTCGTTGCTCGTTCCTGAATCCCACGCGAGTATGAGGATTGGGACGAGACGAACACGTAGAGACGTGACGTCGAATGGAGTAGCCGGATGAACGAGGGTCTCGATTAGTAGTCCGCTCGGATACTGCGTACCCATGACCCATCTCTGCAAAAAGGGTGAGAAAGAAGGACTTTCTATTACGCTATATGTGTGTGCTCTGTTCGACCACGAAGGAAAGCTTTCTCTCTATGGCTTTCCATAAGACTCGAGTTTGCGTAGTTCTCGAGCGTCTGCTCGTCTCTTCTTCCCCACGAGTGGAGTGTACCCTTTACCACTTTGTATACATTGGGTGCGTCACTTTCCTGCTTCGTTTTAACTCTTCCCCTCTCTCTCTCTCTCTCCTCTCTCTCTCTCT